>VSMD01019269.1:0-31389 GCA_008750895.1 Mirza zaza
ACCTAAGCTGGGAAGCAGACTTATCCTTGGACTTTTCAGTTATATAGGGCAATTGAATATCACTTTTGATTAAATCTTTCTGATTTGAGTACTGTAACATGCAGTGTGAATTCTGACAATTTACCCTTTATTTAACTACCAAAAGAACAATCACCATTATCATTTTATAGCATGTCCTTCCAGGCTATTTTTAAATACATATGGCTATATTATTATGATATACATATATGTATCTTATAACTTAGTGTTTTAAATATGAATAAATGATAAATATTTTAAAGTATCATTAAATATTAACCTTTTGCAGATTTTAATTAACAACAGGGTAGCATAAGGTATGGATGTTCTATACAATTTGCATAACCAATTCTCTATTGTTAGATATTTGTGATATTAATACATCTTTACTATTAAAAAAGTGTGATGAATACATATATGCATATTGGCCATCTCCTATTATTCTTTTTAATGCACATTCTAGAAATAAAATTGTTTCTTCAAAATGTATGAGTCTTTTTAAAGATATATGAAATTTTGTGTTTTTGATACTTTGTGTTACTTATTTACTTTGAACTGTAAGACTTTTGCTTTGAAATCTTTCTCTGATACTAAATTGCCAATTCTGTTTTCCTTTCCCCATGTATTTGTCCATACTTCTGTTCTAATATTCCTTAAAAATTTTATTTTAAGAATTTTCCTGTAATTAGCAGAGTTAGACTTTATTTCTGACCCAATTTGAGATTTTTAGTCTTTTAGTAGGACAAAATTCATTTTTATATTGTTACAAAGAATATTTTTAGGTTTTTTTTGTATCATCCTATTTTACTGGTTATCCTATTTCATATTTTTACATATTTTTGGTTTTATTTTTTCACATTTTCTTTCTTGTTCTCGAACTAGTCATTTGGAAGGCAAACATCTTGTTTGAAATTCTAGTAGTATAGACATCCAAGTTTAAAGAAATCCCTGGATTAACATTTCTCTAATATCATCAATGTTAATATTAGAAAGACCCTTTCAACTCTAGTGTGTATAGTCAGGCAATTAAACCACTTTTACATACTATTTAATCCTGACCTTGCAGTTTTTCTTGACATACTTCATAGTTTTCTCCTTTTATTTTCAAAGTATTATTTTATTATACATCTTAATTTCTAAAAATTATTTTTGACATTTTTGTTGTTTTATAAACACACTTATAAGTTACTTAGTTACTTCTATTTCTTTCATAGTTGTTTCTATATCTTACATACAATTTTGAATTTATATTTTAATTCATATTTACTTTTTCCCTTGAGTGGAGTGTATCTTTAGTTACATAGGTGACATCCTTTTCATATCTGTGAGTGACATGGGAATATTTGACTTTCAAAAGTAAAATATGTAGACATTGTGACTCTGTTTTACTCAAATTTTGTAGACATTGATTCATTATTTTCTGTCAGATACAAAGTTTCTTTTTCTTTTAATATTAATAGTTATTTCATTTTTTCTCTGGATGTTTGAAGAAATTCTAATTTATTAATATTCAAATTTACCACTAAATTGTGTAATAATATTTGTTTATTTATCTCTGTTTGCTGTGAAACTGCTTAATATGCAGTTTTATCATTGCCTAAGTCAAAAAAGCTTTCTTCTAACCATGAATTCAGGGCCATTTGTTCTAATGTCTTTCTCAGGAGTAGCATTAGATGTATTCGGCTTTTTATTGGTTGTTGTTAGGCATTATTTTCTCAGACAGTTGACTTTCCGTTGTCTTTTGTATTTTGGAAGAGCTTCTTGCTCTCTTCCTCTCTGATTCCATTTTCTTCAATGCGAATTCTTGATTTCCACTAACGTTATCCTAATTCTACTCCAGCTTTTTTCATTCCACTGTGTTCTTTCTTAACTCTTTCTGATGGTTTCTTTTAGTTTCATTTTCTAATTTGTCTCATCTTTTGTCTCTTTCAAGATTTTCTTTAAGTATACAAAGCAGATGATGCAATCTAAAAAACATGAATCGTATGTAACAAATCCTATTTAAAAGTGTTATTTCCCTATATTTTGAGGGCTACATATATTTACTTCATTGATATTATCCTTTCATCATAGATTCCATTTTTTCATTCTAGTCATTTATCCTAAAAGGAGATAAAATATATCTTGATATTTAATTTTCACAAAAATTATGTGAATAGATGATTTTGTGGCTTCCATCATGGATCAACTGTGTAATAGTAGAATTCTCATCTCCCCTATAAACTTCATAGGCCAGATGATAAGTTTTCATGCGATTTTTAAGTGACCTAGTAGCATAAAGGAGAAGAGACGTATACAGGTTACAGATATTGCTTTCATTATTACCCAGATTCTACATTGGGACTATGATATTCCGCAACTAGTTTTCTCTCTTCACTTCCATTCTGGTAGACAGATCCAGATTCTTTATGTAGTCTCCTGTTTATAAATTAGAAAAGTAAATCTTATGTCAAGAATCGGCTTCATGCATCAAGAAAAAATGTGCACCACAGACAAACCAGTCATTGACTTTGGGTTCATTTTGGATTTATTTGCACTTTAGGACTACTCCTACAGCTACCACTAAAAGAGGTAGGAAATGATATCAAACCAAAAAGACCAATATTTATACAAATTTTCCATTTTTAAATTCTATTTTCTTTTTTATTGACAAGTAAAAATTGTACATACTTATGGTGTATAACATGCTTTGCTATATGTACACATTGGGCAATGGTTAAATAAAACTCTTTAACATCTACATTACCTCACATATTTATTTATTTATTTTTTGGCAAGAACACATAAAGTGTACTCTCTTAGAAATTTTCAAATGCACAATATATTAGCCACTGCAGTCACTATAATGTACAATAGAACTCTTAAACATATTCCTCATGTCTAACTGAAATTTTGCCTCCTTTGACCAAATTCTCTGAATCTCTTTACCCCTCAGCCTCCAGTAACCACCATTCCACTCACTCTCCAATTCTATGAGTCTGACTTTTTTACACTCCACTTATAAGTGAGATCATGTGGCATTTGTTGTTCTGTGCCTGGATTATTTCACTTAATATAATGTCCCCCAGGTTCATCCATGTTGTCACAAATAACAAGAATTCCCTCTTTATCTAAATATCTTATCATTAGGTAATGTGTATACAATGGTAATATAATAATGTGAGATATATATATATATCACATTTTCTATATGCATTCTTCCAACAATGCACACTTAAGTTGATTTCATATGTTTGCTATTGTGAATAATGCTACAGTGAACATGGGAGTATAGATATCTTTTTAAAATGCTAATTTCCTTAACTTTGAAAATATACCCAGTAGTGAGATTGTTAGACCATAAGGTATTTTAATTTTTTGAGAAACCTCCCTACAGTTTTCCATAATGGTTGTATTCATTTATATTCCCACCAACAATGTACAGTAGTTCCCTTTTCTCTACATCCTCACCAATACTCATTATTTTTTGACTTTTTTATAATAGCTATTCTAACAGGCACAAGGTGATACCTCATTGTTGTTTTGATTCTCATTTCTTTGATGATTAACGATGTTGAGCATTTTTTCTTGTATCCATTGATCAATTGTATGTCTTCTTTGGAAAAATGTCTATTCGAGTTCTTTGCCTATTTTTAAATTTTTCCCATTGAATTATCTGTTCTACTTAAGTTCCTTGTATATTTTGAGTTCCTTGTATATTTTGATATTAATCCCCTATCAGCTATATGGTTTGCAAATATATTCTCCCATTCCATACCTCCATTCCATTTCCAAGCTACTGACACTTAATTTCTATTAACAAGTGTATTAAACTTTCAAAATAATAAGAAAAATGCTGGTCCACTATTTCATTCTAGGTTATGGGAATGATTATGCTAGTATAGAATCTAGTCTTTCACATTACTCTAAATACTTTCTGTGTTCTAGGCAACTTATTTTCCCCGTCCTGTTCTGCATATAGACTGAGGGCTGTACTTAGGAAGATGATTAATTTTTTGAGTGTTTTAGAGGAGAAAAGATCCCCCTCTAGCTTAGTTCTATTTTTACATTCAGTCTTTCTACTTGCATACACAAAGATAAGTAAGCATACACGAGTGACCAGCAAACCTATATATTGGCTAAATGTGATAACCAACTTAATTTAGTGAAGAGTTGACTTTTAATCAGGATTTTCACACATCTTACTTTTCTAGGAATTATCCCTGTCTCTTCCTAGAACCTGCTTGGATCTGACTGAACTTGAAAAATAACCTTCTCTCTAGCCCCATCTTCCTCTTAATATGCAAATTGGTATCTGGGCAGGAAATGGGCAGATCTACCACTTGCTAAACTGTATAAAATATGGAAAGTACTTAATCTTGCTAAGGCTCAAAACAGATAAAAATTATAAAATAAAAGTCTAATATATGCTTTATAAGCTTTATAGGCTTTTGTGAAAATAATTGAGATGAAGTATGTAAAAAAGCACAGCACAATTTTTGAGATTTATTCTGTATTCAACAAAAGTCCATTTTTTTTTGGTCTCTTCATGTATATTACAAGTGTTTATTGTTTTTTGCTGTTTTGTCTTAATGGTCACCTTTTTCAAAGGCTTGATGGTTTCAGGTTTCCTCTGAAATTTCACCATAATCAAATGTAAACCAGAACTATAAGTGGGACTTGCTTTAAAATCTATGTATACTTATAATAATGAGCTAATATAATAATATTTCCTGCACTCCAAATCTTGGAGATTAATTTTGCAAATGTGAAGCTTCTACTATATTTGTTGATTCATTGCTAAGGTTGGTGGGAATAATATACAATTTAATTCCCTTTATATAAAATTATTATTTGATGTTAGAATGTGTGTTAATCTCTAAGTATTTTGGTGTTTTCAGTTATTGGTGTATTCATAAATTGGAGATTTCTTTATTTGGTGATTGTATATATCAATAGTTATAGTTAATGAATGAATAAATGCCTTATCTACACATGATGGTTTGGATTATTTTCAGAACTTAATTTGTGAACTTTGATCATAATTTTAAAATCTTGCCTTTCAGAGAGAATTAGACTTCGGAAATATACCTTGTTCTAAATATGCAATTTGATAAATAAAAGACAATAATACACACTAGTAGAACCTACCATGATCCAGAAACAATTCTAATAGTTTAATCTTAATCATCACAATGAATTTATGTGATCAGTCTAATTATTATCCCAATTTTTAGATGATGACACTAATATACAGAAATCGTAGAGTCACACAGTTAGGAAGTGATGGAGTTAGGATAACATACCTCTCTCATCTAAACATATACCCAAATTTCTGAAGAGAAAGTTTGTCCCATTATAGAGTAACAGTGTGAGACCTAATTGCTCTTTAAGACATGAGAGCCCTGACTCTTTATACTAAATCCTAAATTATGAGAAGGGCCAGAAATTAATACACAGTCTTGGATGAAAGCTTGGATGTAAAACAATCAACTTTGTTCATTAACACTTACTTAAAATCTTACTGCTGCCATTGAGAGATGGTAAAGCACAGGTTGGTGTATATTTGCTGTCTCTAACTGGAATACATCAAACACTTTCCCTGATTACATAAACAAATGCAGTAATTGAGCCCGTGCTTCATGTGGAAACTCATGTTCCCAGCAATTATTCCCTTTTAGAAAGATAAGTTTATTTATCAATGTCTACTTGCTGCACAGTTCAAATAAATCTTTTTCTAAGTGAAGCATCTGACTTGCAGTCCATGACTATCTGGAAAACATGACCATTCAACCCAATCTAAGATTTACACCTTAGCTCAAAATGGGCTCAAGTGCAATATGCAATCCCAAGTCCTGGCTGACAACATGCTGATCTTTAACTTGACATTGAAATCAATTATTGGGAAAGGAGGAGAAATAGTACCATTAAAGAAATTGCTACTGGTTTTATATTCTGTCACATCAAAGTGAACTGGAGATTAATATTCTCATATCTTATTGTTAAAACATTTTAATTTAAGTGTGTATTTCAGTTTTGTGAATCGTTGATGAGAACCCAGCTCAGTAGTTCCAATTTGCATATGAAAGCTATAATATTATGACATCTACCTGTCAGTAGGTACTTTACCCCCTTGAAGATGTTCACCTGCCAAAAGTTCTTTAATGTTGAAATCTCACTGAAGAATTCAAGAAAAATAAAATATATAAATAATGTGCCTAAAAAATGCTTATTTAAAACCTCTCCCAGATTTGCTGATTTTCTGATTATAGAAAAGAAAGAAAAGGCTATTTTCACTTTCTATAATGACTGAAGAAAGCATTCAACTCTGTTGAGCTTAAATTTGTGGATAACTGTTGGACCTTCCCATATGGGATATATTTAAATACTCTCTGAGCCTGTTGTATTCTGCTCTTTTTATTTTCAGAAAATGGAATTTCCAGCCAAAAGCAGACTCTGTGCCCTAACAAAGCTTATACTGGGTATATTGGACTGAATAAAATAGAAATGAACCTGAAGTACTATTAATATCTCTCTTTCTGTGCCCCCTGTCTCTGAAATCTCCAAGTTAAAGGGCTGCAGGAAAAAAACATAGTACCCTAAAAATTTGAAGGATTGATACAAAGTTTATTGAAGAGACTTTACTCACAGAAAAACAGCTTCTATCCGTTTATATTATTAATAATAATACCTTTCTTCTACTGAGGGACCCTCTCACCAGACATGTTTATGAAAACCCTGAAAAGGATGCCTGCCTCTGCATTTGTTTCTTTCCTTCTGTCTGGCTTAGTTATAAGAGTAATTCACTGTCTTTATGATTTCCTCCCTCTGATATTCTCCAGACTTCTCCATTAAAGACATTACACTGCTTTTGGACAACTCACTAGTTTTCTGAACAAATAGACATGATATGCATGCACACATCTATTCATTCATTCCTTCAGCAAACTTATACTACACTGGTAAAGTGAAAAATAAAAAATATTGAAGTTAGACATATAATATTGTGATCATTTATTAGCTGTGAAAATATAGGTAAATGACCTAACAATAACCTGGGTGCAAGCAACTTCAGCTGTGGAATGAAAACGTGTTGTAAGGATTAAAGAGTATTGTGTGTGGCAAGTGCCTAGTACACTGAGTGCTGTGACCATAATATATGCTCTTCAAATAGTAACTCTAAAAATAAGAGGAAGATTTGCACAGCAGAGAAAACGAACAAGCTTTAGTCAAAGAAATTGAGTTCGACTTCTGTTTTTGACACTAGACTGTAAATTTGGTTAAATAATCTCTCTCAGGCTTATTTTTAAAATGGCCTCAAGCAACAATACCTATCTCAAAAATCATTGTAATATTTAAATGAGATAAAGACAGATAAATCATTTAGCACTGTTCCTAGAACAAAGTAAGTGCATAAACACCTATACATATTAAGGATTAATGTTATTTACACTAAAATGTGATGGCAATAGACTAAGTAAACAAAGATGAATATGTTGTAAGGCCCAAACCAAAAATATAACAAAGAACTGTGAGAGCATCTCACTCTGCCAGGGGAAATATGAAAATGTTCACAGTTAATTAGAGATTAAATATAACAGAGCAACTTTAAATCCTTGAGCCCACAGAGAAACTTGAACTTCCAATAATATACTCCCAAACTTTGCTGAGATTGGAGAGGACAGGGATTGCAAAATCCAGTTCATCTTAATAAATGTTTACTTTCTGTGTGATGCAGCCACTATTGTAGGTGCTATGAATATAAGATGAATGCAACTAATTTTCCTAAAATATACAAGAGTGACCAATTCAAGGTCCTAGAACACTGGTTAGAGGATTATTGATTCTGGTTAAAGTGTGGGTGAAGATTAAAGACTACAGAGAGCACAGAATTTTGAGATCAGATGAATAAACATTCATGACTTGGGCAAAGAAAGAAAAAATGTTATAGGTGAAGAGAAAAAGTGGCAAAGTGAGGTAGTGAAGACAATGAGACAAGCTGGCCAACTAGAGACATAGCTTGTCAGCCTGTCCTGGATGAAGGATATAAGGTTGGACCGAAGAGGGCAGAGAGCAATTGCAGCTTGTGTGTGGAACCCAGGGAGAGATGGCAGAGATGTCCAGGAACCCCACTGAGAAGGGCTGTGAAGCTGTGCAAGAAGAAGTGGGAGAAGAAAGGACAGCAGTGTGGACTATATCCAGAAAGGCCCAGAGCCCAGTGAAAGGATAAGGGTGCTTCCCTCCCCCATGTGGTTGACTTTGGTGAGAAGGGGACCACAAAATTCTACTGTCCCTAAGAGTTCAATGAGAAAGCAGAGAGCCAGCATTCTTAAATCTAGGTGCCTCCTTCTCTGCACCTCTTCCAGTCCTGGCACCACAGAAAAATACTTTTGGCTCAAGGTGGCCTATAGCCATGGCCCCTCCCTATGCATAGCAACTGAGAGAGTGGACGGTGCTGAGAAGCCTGTTTCTCTGCAGCAGGGGCACATTCCTGGGCAAGCCTGCCACTGAGGGCAGAACTCCCACAGCAGCATTTTGCAGGATCACTTGCTGGCAGCTTCGATAGGTGGTTAGGACCAGTGTCCCCCAGACACGAGATTGATGAAGAAGACTGTGGCCCCTCCCCTCCCATAGCAACCACAAGAGTGCTCTGTGCTGAGGAGTCTGTTTCTTCGTGGTCAGGACACATTCCCAGCAGAGCCTGCCACTGAGAGCAAAGCTGCTGCAGCTAGAACCTGAGAAGGTCATCAAACCTATTAAAGCACCCCAAAGACAAGTCAGGACCAGCACTCCTCTTCCTGGCATGGCCAAGGACTGCACTTTAGGAACTTAGTGACAAGCCTGTAAGCTGGCCCTTGCACTCTCAGCTCTCGATTGAGAGGCCTGATGAGAAGGAACCAGAGAAAGAACTCTGGGAAATATGAAAAATCAAAGAGAAAGGGCACCCCCAAAAGAAAATGATAACTTCTTACCAATGGATACTCACCTAATTAAAAAATTAAAATTGCAGATGAAGAATTTTGAATATGAGTTATAAGGAAGCTCGAGAAAATACAAGAGAAAATAGAAACCCAACACAAACAAGTCAAAAAAAAAAAAAAAAAAAAACAGTGCAGAGAAGAAAAAATAGCTGAGTAAAGATGACCTCCTGACTCCCTGATCCCAGAGAAAGAGGTGAAGATCTCAGTCTGCTACCCATGAGTTGATCGTTCCCCCACAAGAACAGCCTCGTGAAATTGCAGAGAACAGCGTGGGACACACAACATGAAAAAAAAATAAGGCGAATGAGAGATGGGATTATGAAGCCTGGAGAATGCAGGATAAACAACAGAGAATAGAGATTGGGACAACTGTGTCCACCAGCCATAGAGTGCAGAGGGATCTGACCCACAGAAGAATGTCCTGCATCCCCACTGACCTCCACACCCACTCAGACAGGGACCTGCCTGAAGTTGGTGCAAAATTGCCACAGGAGAAACTGAGCTCTGTGGAGAGGATATAATAGTGGGAAGCATCTTGAACTCTCTGGAGCTCTGTGCTGGGACTGCACTGGGCAGGGGAGGGACCGCTCAAGGGAGTTGGGTGACAGGCACCTCACCTCTGGTGGTCAGCAGGACGAGAACAGAGCTGAACACTGAAATGGGAACTCTACCCTGGAAACCACTGTGGGCAATTAGGACAGCTTGGGGTGGGTCAGAAAGAGCAAGAGCTCCTGCCTCACAGGTGCAAGATTGCAAGAGGGCAACACACAAGAGACAGTGGGCATCCTGTTGACTCAGCTCCCAATCTGGGATCCGCCAACTCTTGAATAGTCACCCCAGCACTAGTGCTCTGTGGGCAGGTGGCCACCATTTTTGGGGTCTACAACCCAGATGCTGTGGTACCCTATGGTTTCAGGTGGCACCTCCCTCTAGCCCAGGGACTCTGGCAATAGGATCCACCTTTCTGTGACCTGTTGTCAAACTAGCCTGTCTGTTTTGATGAGCGAATTTTGAGTGCTTCCCTAGTTGTGAAAGACCCTGCTGGATTCAAAGACACTGTGATGCTGGAAGAACAGGGTCATCACCCCTCCCCCTAGAACATTGACTTTCACGCCAAAAGTTGTAGGCTACACCCCTGGCAGTAGGGAGAAGCAAGAAAAGCCAATTTCCTGGGTGAATGGTATGAATCTGCAAGGACTTGGTATATTTCAATAGTTGACAGCCCAGTGATTTGGCCTGTCAGACCAGATCATCCAGTAGGACCATAACTCTGGGGCCTGAGCTCCAAGTCCAGGCAGCTGCCAACAGTGGGATTTGGAGTCAGGTCAGGGAAGGAAAATCCTGGCCAAAAGCCACAGCAGGTTGCCAAGTAACTCCTCCCATCAAGAGCAGCCACACAAATGTGGTGGAAGAACCCTGAATAACATATTAGCGGCTCCCCTAGCAGCAGATCAAACAACCATAGAAGCATGCACACCCAGGCTGGTAGGCAGCAGGTGCAATCTGCCTTGCTCCTACCACCACTTTAAGGGGAAGTAGGGTCCAAGTAACCATCAGGGGTAACAAGATCCTTCATAAAGATTGGAACATTAGTATTCCTCACTCAGGGACCAGAAACCAACACAGAGGCATTATATTACCTAGATTATAACACAGAGCCATCAGATTACTGGCTTGTGCACATAATCTACAATCAATGACAGAGAGGATAATCCCACAGCTCAATAGGGTGCCCTCCATCTCAAACTATTAGAGGGCAGTGGAGTTATATACATAGGTGGGATTCACCACATGGGAGCTTAAACTGGATGACCAAACTGACTAATCTCCACTGGCAAGAGGTGAGGACAAAAGGTCAGAGGTAACCCAACTTGCCAAAATACCTCTAAGATAATATAAGACCAGCGCACTTCCTCCCACCACTGTTAAGGAACTCCCTTGGGGGTTTGAAATTAAGGGCACAAAACAGTCCGAACAATCCAAGTTCAAAATAAATTATCCTGATGAGAAAGAACAGAGGAATATGAAAGAGCAGAGTGAAAAGTCACTCCCAAAAGAACCATGAGACCCTCAAAATCAGACACTAATTTAAATGAAATGATTAAATTGACAGGGGAAGAATTCTGAATATGGATTGTAAGGAAACTCAATGGAATTGAAAAGAAATAGAAACCAAACACAAAGAAACCATGAGAACAATACAGGAAATGAATGAAAAATTCTCAAAAGGAATTGAAATATTATGAAAAAAAAAAAACCAGAAATCTTGGTAATGAAGAAGGCATTTAAGGAACTTCAAAACACAGTAGAAAGCCTTAAAAATAGGATGGATCACACAGAGGAGAGAATCTCAGAACTTGAAGATAATATCTATATGCTAATAAATAAGATGAAGAAATAGAACACAGAAGCAAGAGACAAGAGCAGAACACACAAGAAATGTGGGATTATGTAAGGAAACCAAATATAAGAATTATAGGTATCCAGGAGACAGAAGAAGAAAATACACAAGGGCTAAAAAACCTATTTATTGGAATACTGAAGGAAAATATGCCTGACCTGTCCAGAAACCTAGATATACAGATACAAGAAGCACACAGAATTCCTGGAAGACTCAACATGAAGAGGCAAACACCACGTAACATAATTATCAGACGGGTCAAAGTAAACATGAAAGAGGAAATCCTTCACACAGTAACATGAAAACAACAGATAACCTACAAAGGAAAACCTATCAGACTAATTGCAGACTTCTCAAATGAAACCCTACAAGCCAGAAGGTACTGGGGACCCACGCTCAATCTTCTTAAACAGAACAATGGCCAACCTAGAATTCTTTACCAGGCAAAACTGAGCTTCATCTATGAGGGAAAAATAAAGACTGTCCCAAATAAGCAATCACTGATGGAATTTGCAAAGACCAGACCTGCTCTGCAGGAAGTACTCAGACCTACATTATATACTAAACAGCACAATAGACACCTAAACCATACCAAAAACACTTGAGTTAAAGCCCAGAACTCAGATTTTGCAATGGCTCAAGGGGTAAAACAAAACAATAAGAACTTATTCAACAATATGAACAGAAATCTACCATAAATATCAATCCTCTCAATAAATGTGAATGGCTTAAATTGTCTTTGAAGAGACATAGACTGGCTGAGTGGATAAAACATTATAAGCTAAGTAACTGCTATCTCTAGGAAATGCATGTAACTCACAAAGATGCTTTCAGATTCAAGGTCAAGGGTTGGAAAATAAACTTTTAGGCAAATGGAAAGCAGAAGAGAGTGGGGGTAGCGATTCTGATTTCAGACAGCATAAATTTTCAAATAGCAAAAGTAAAGAAAGACAAAAATAGTCATTATATAATAGTGAAAGGAAAAATCCAACAAGAATACTTAACAATTCTTAGTATATATGCACCCAACACAGAAGCACCCAGATATATAAAGCAAACTCTGTATGAACTAAATAGCATCATAAACAACAATTCCATACTAATGGAGGATTTCAACACCCCATTGTCTGAAATGGACAGTTACTCCAAACAAAAAATAAACAAAGAAATAATGGAATTAAAGAGAGCTCTAGAACAAATGGGTCTAACAGACATCTACAGAACATTCCATCCAAATAAAGCCAAATATACATTCTTCTCATCAGCTTATGAAACTTTCTCCACAATCAACTACATCCTAAGCCACAAATAATAATTCAACAAATTAAAAAAAATAGAATCTGTACCATGTATCTTCTTCGACCATGGTGGCATACAACTTTAAATCAATTCCAACATAAACACTCACCACTTCACAAAGTCATGGAAATTAAACAATCTATTGCTAAATGACTGCTGGGTAAAGGAAGAGATTCAGATGGAGATAAAAAATTCATTGAATTAAATGATAAAGGGTACCCAAGCTATCAAAACCTGTAGGATCCAGCAAAAGCATTCCTAAGAGGAAAATTACTAGCATTAAATGGTCACATCCAAAATACAGAAATCTTACAAATCAACAAACAAGTAAACCATGTCAAGGAACTGGAAATAGCAGAGCAAATTAATTCTAAACCTAACAGAAGAAACAAAATAACTAAGATCACAGCAGAACTAAATGAAATTGAGAACAAAAGAACTATACAGAATATCAATAAAACCAAAAGCTGGTTTTTCAAAAAAAACAAAATTGATAGCCCTCTTGCTAGATTGACAAGATCTAGAATGGAAAGGACTTTAATAAACTCTATCAGAAATGAAAAATGAGAGGTCACTACAGATATCATAGAAATAAAAAACATTATCTTTGAATACTATAAAAATCTACATGTCCCAAAGCTACAAAATGTGGAGGAAATGGACAAATTCTTAGAAACACATGACCTCCGTAAACTCAAGCAGGAGGAAAAAGAACTCCTGAATAGATCAATATCAAGCACAGAAATTGGAGCAACAATAAAAAATCTTCCCCCCCCAAAAAAAAAAAAAACAGTTCCAGACCAGATGGATTCAAACCCAAATTTTAACAAACATACAAAGAAGAACTCATAACTATACTGCAGAAATTATTCCAAAACACTGAGAAGTATGGTATCCTTCCCAAATCATTCTATGAAGCCAATATCACCTTGATATCAAAGCCAGGAAAGAATGTAGCGAAAAAAGAAAACTACGGACCAATATCCTTCATGAATGCAAAAATTCTCAACAAAATTTTAGCAAAATGAATCCGACAGACATCAAAAAAATAATAATTCACCACCACCAGGTGAGCTTTATCCCAGGGATGTAAGGCTGGCTCAACATAAGCGGATCTGTAAATGTAATTCACCACATAAATAAAAACAAGAACAAAGCCTATATGATTCTCTCAATAGATGCAGAAAAAGCATTTGATAAAATCCTGCACACTTTTATGATAAAAACCCTCAACAAAATAGGCATAGATGGGACATTCCTTAAAATTATTAAGGCCATATAAGACAGACTCACAGCCAATATCATATTGAATGGGGAAAAAAATGAAAGCATTCCCACTTAGAACTGGAACAAGACAAGGTTGCCCACTATCTCCACTTCTGTTCAACATAATGCTGGCAGTCCTTGCCAGAGCAATCACACAAGACAAGGGAATTAAGGGTGTTCGAATGAGGGCAGAAGAGGTCGAGCTTTCACCCTTTGCTAATGATATGTTGGTATACCTAAAACATTCCAATTCAGCCAAGATACCTCGGAATTGATAAATGAATTCTGTTAAGTCTCAGGATACAAAATTAATGCACACAAATCAGTGGCATTCATATATACCAATAACAGTCAAACCAAAAATCAAATCAAAGGTGCAATGTCTTTCAAAAAACCATCAGAGAAATTTAAACATTTAGGAATATATTTAATGAAGGAGGTGAGAGATATTTATAGGGAGAATTATGAAACACTGAGGAAAGAAATTGTGGATGATGAGTACAGATGGAAATCCCTACAATGTTCATAGATTGATAAAATCAATATTGTTAAAGTGTCCATTCTACCTAAAGTGATCTACAGAACTAACACACTCTATATCAAAATTCCATCATTATTCTTTATAGATTTAGGAAAAAATAATTTATGCTTTGTCTGGAACCAGAGAAAATCTTGTATAGCCAAAGCAATCTTAAGCAAAAAGAAAAAATTTGGAGGCATCAGTCTGCCAGACTTGAATCTTTACTATAAGGCTACAGTAAACAAAACAGCATGGCACAGGCACAAGAACAGAGATAAAGATCTTTGAAATAGGAGGGAGATCCCAGATACAAAACTATCCTCTTATTGTCATCTAATCTTCAACAAAGCAGACAAAAGTATACATTGGGGAAAAGAATCTCTATTCAATAAGTTATACTGGGAAAATTGGATATTCACATGCAGAAGATTGAAACTGGCTCCCCATCTCTCACCTCTCACAAAAATCAACTCACATTAGATAACATACTTAAACCTAAGGCATAAAACCATAAGAATTCTAGAAGAAAATTTTGGAAAAATGCTCACAGAGACCTAAACAAAAAATTTATGAAGAAGTCCCCAAAAGCAATCACAGCAACAACAAAAATAAATAAATGGGACATGATCAAATTGAGAAGCTTCTGCATGGCCACAAATGCTATCATTAGAGCATATACACAACCTATAGAACAGGAGAAAATATTTACATGCTGTACATCTGAAAAAAAAAAATCAAACAGCCACATTAAAAAGTGAGCAAAGAATATGAACAGAAACTTTTGAAAAGAAGATACACTAATGGCCAACAAACACGAAAAAGTGCTCAACATCCCTAATCATCAGAGAAATCCTAATCAAAATGACAATAAAATATCACTTAAGTTTAGTGAGAATGGCTTTTTGCAAAGAGCCCTGAAACAACCAATGTTGGCATGGATGCAGAGAGATAGGAACACTCATACACTGCTGGTGGGGCTGCAAACTAGTACAACCTCTAAGTAAAGTAATGTGGGGATACCTTAAAGAACTAAAAATAGAACTACTATTTGATCCAACAGCCCCATTAGTGGATATCTACCTGAAGGAAAAACAGACATTCTATAAAAAAGACATCTGTACTAGAATGTTTATAGCAGACAAATTCACTATAGGAAAGGTGTGGAAACAACCCAAATGCCTGTTAATACATGAGTGAATTAATAAAATGTGGTATATGTATACCATGGAGTACTACTAAGAAATGGTGAACTACCTATTATATTATCCTGGAAGGAGCTGGAGCTCAATCTTATAAGTTAAGGATCACAAGGATGGAAAAACAAATACCACATGTACTATTAAATTGGAGCTAATTGATCAGCACTTATATGCACATATAGTAGTAAAACTCAACAGAAACCAATCGGGTGGGAGGGGGAGGAGGACAGAGCAAATTCATACAGGATAAGTATAGTGCACACTATCTTGGTAACAGGCATACTTTTAAGTTTGACTCAAGGTGCAAAATAGCAAATCATGTAACCAAAATATTTGTGCCCCCTAATCTTCTGAAAAAATAAAGAACTCAAATGGAGAGTCACGAAAGTGTGGAGCTGGGAAGTGACCTGATCTGATTCACATTTTTACAAGCTTACTCTGAGCCGCTGGAAAAGGTGTGGAGGTGGTTTATGGAAGCCTGGATTTTGACATAGGGCTCTTTAAATTTTATTTTAATAAAAATTCTATATATTTAAGATATAAAACAACAACAACAAAAAAGGAAAACTGAAGTAGAGGAGATTTCATGGCGGGTTGGGCTTAGTTGAGAAAATACAATTTACTAAGATTCTGGAATTTACTCCCTATATAAGAGGGTCTTTATCCATAAGAATGCCATGTTTATTATTACATTTTCAAAAGATGATTCTGAGGATAATAAATCAGGAAAGGAGGATTACAAAACAGGAGATCCAAATAAGATGTCATTTATATTTTTAAATAACTTCCTGCTATTTATGCCAGATAGGTGCTGCCGATCCTATAACAAATAGTACAGTCAAGTCTTGAACATTTCTTTCCCACTGCAATAGAACTGTTAAGAATGATGGTGAGTTTTTTTATTTGTTTGTTTTAAACTTTGGCACGTTGCTTTAGGAAAGTACCTTTCAAACGTTTTTATTAAAATACCTGTAATGGTAAAGGAAATTTAGTGAATAACCTTACAGGGATTGCTATGAGGGATAAGTATTATAAAATAATATTGAAAAATGTCTGACTCATAGTAGATGTTTGTCTTCTTATTGCTTTTAATGTCCTTGTTAAAGAAATAAAATATAGACACATTGAAGTCTGAATCACTTTTTCCCTTACTATTCTTACTGTCCATCCCTTGTGAGTCATTCCTGGCTCTCTAATTCCTTAAATCTACAGTATGCTCTTAATTTTCCCCCCTTGCTCTTCTCCATTTAAATAGAGGTCTGATTTTTTCTCCTTTGAGACCTACAGATATCCTCCCTTCATTCTCAGATCAACACTATTCCTGGATATTATAGTCATTTGCAGCTGTTGGTAAGTAAGATATCACCCTTCCCCATGCAATAAAGACCCTTCACTTAGCCCACTGTCACAGCAGGGACTCAGAAATTTTTACTCTTTCATTAATAATCATTTTCACCTTGAAAACTTTTAAAAATTCTGGTCCAACATAAATTTGTTTTAAATTCACAATAAATTGACTGATGTCTTTGTAGTCAGAGGTCCTTCAAATACAACATGACATTTCTATTCAGTGGAAGGAAGAGTCCATCTAAACAAATTATAGTCAATTTAACATCAATATTTGTTAATTATAGATAATTTTAACATGTAATTATTTGTATTGATAACACATTGATATTATTAAATTTTTTAAATGTACAAAAGCATGTATCAGAAAAATATTCAACATTTTCTTATAGAATTCTTGTAATTTCATGCTTTAAGTTTAAGTCTGTTATCTACCATGAGATGATTTTTTGTGAGGCGTAAGAGGTGCAGATCCTCTTTCAGTCTGCTACATGTGGCTGTACAGTTTTTCCAGCACTATTTATTGAATGAGGATTCTTTTCCCCACTGTATGTTTTTGTCAAAGATTAGGTGGCTATATGAGGATGATTTTGTATTTGGTTCTCAGATCTGTTCCATTGGTCTATGTCTTTGTTCTTCTGCAAATTCCATGGTGTTTTAGTTACTATAGCCTTGTAGTATAGCTTGAAGTCTGGTAAATTGATGCCTCCCAATTTATTATTTTTGTTTAAGATTACTTTTGATATATAGTGTCTTGTCTAGTTCCATATGAAGCATAGAATCATTTTTTCTAGATCTGTGAAAAATTATGTTGGTATTTTAATAGGGATTGCATTGAATCTGTAGATCACTTTGGGTAGTATAGACATTTTAACAATGTTGATTCTGCCACCCAAAAGCATGGTATGTTTTTCTATCTGTTTACATCCTCTGCTATTTCTTTCCTCAGTGTTTCATAGTTCTCCCTGTAGAGGTCTTTCACCTAGGAAAACAATTTATGAAGAAGACCCCAGAGGCAATCACAGCAACAACAGAAATAAGTAAATGGGACCTGAACAAATTAAAAAGCTTCTGCACAGCCAAGGAAACTATCACAAGAGCAAGCAGACAACCTATAGAATGGGAGAAAATATTCACAGGATACACATCCAATAAAGGGATGATAACTAGAAGCTATATAAAACTGAAGAAAATCAGCAAGAAAAAAATCACACAACCCTATCAAAAAGTGGGCAAAGTACATGAACAGAAACTTTTCAAAAGAAAATAGACTAATGGCCCACAAGCATATGAAAAAATGCTCAACATCTCTAATCATTAGGGAAATGCAAATCAAAACCACAATGAAATATCACTTAACTCCAGTGAGAGTGGCTTTTATCAAAAACCCCCCAAACAATAAATGTTGGTGTGGATACAGAGAGATAGGAGCACTCATACACTGCTGGTGGGACTGCAAACTAGTACAGCTTGTGTGGAAAGTTATGTGGCGATGCCTCAAAAAGCTACAGGTAGAACTACCATTTGATCTAGCAATCCCATTAGTGGGCATCTACCCAAAGGAGAAAAAGACATTCCATAAAAAAGACATCTGCACTAGAATTTTTATAGCAGCACAATTCACAATCACAAAGATGTGGAAACAACCCATGCGCCCATCAATACATGAGTGGATTAATAAAATATGGTATATGTATACCATGGAGTTCTACTCAGCCACAAAAAACAATGGTGATATAGCGCCTCTTTTATTTTCCTGGATAGAGCTGGAACCCATTCTACCAAGTGAAGTATCCCAAGAATGAAAAATAAGCACCACATGTACTCACCATCAAATTTGTATTAACCGATCAACACTTAAGTGCACATACAGTAATAACATTCATTGGGTGTCAGGCAGGTAGGAGGGGAGAGAAGGGGATGGATATATCCACACCTAATGGGTGTGGCACACACCATCTGGGGGATAGACATGCCTGAAGCTCTGACTCAGGTGGGAAAAATGCAATATATGTAACCTAAACATTTGTACCCCTGTAATATGCTGAAGTAATAAAAAAGAAAAAGAAAAATATCCCTGTTGCTCTTGTCACCCAACATGCATGCCACTCCAGCAGTGAGGTGGGTGAAGGATGGTATTTTCAGTTACTGTATTGTTCTCTCAGGATATTTTATGCATGTATAAGCAAACACAATATAAACTGTTTTACTTTCATAAAATACATATAGAATTGTGTAGACTTTATCACCTTGCTTTTCTCACATGAAAATGTATCTTGAAAAGTGTCTTCAAACACTTTTTTTTTTTTTTACAGCTGCACAATGTTCTATTTTACGTGTGCATCATAAATATAACAGTTAAGTTATATTTGGGTACTGCTATGTTCAGGCAGTTGAAAAAAATTAGAAAGTTTTACCGATGGTACTTTTTGGACCCTAAGTTGACAGATGTTAATTGAGATGATAGCTCTAGAAAGAGAAAACTTTCTATGTTCTCCTAGGACTAGACAAGTAGTTCTGTAGGTTTTGTGTAGTTGAACCTCAGAGAAAATCAGGCTATAGACAAACTTCGACATACTCAAAAGTTGAATATGTTAAAATACCAACAGATTTGCCTGTACCTTTCCTAAATGGTATTTTTTTTTTTTACAGAAATGACCTTTTAAGACTTTAACATCATAATGTTAAGCACAAATGACTGAAAACATAACATTGCTGAATTTAATTTGCAATTGATTTTTTTTTTTTTTTTGGTCAACATCTTTCAGGATATCTGCTCGATATACAATGTATTTTGACTAGTATGTCTGCTTAAGGTTTGTATTCATCTGTGTCTGCTTAAAAGGAAACAATGTAAGTTATAATAATGACAATAACTAAAATTAGTTTATTAAGAATATAACAAACAGCTATATATTTTCAAAAATATTATTTAGTTTTAAAATATATGCTTTTTTTGGCTCATGAGCATTGTTTTTCAAGGTTAATATTAAGCTAGTTATATTAAGATTTACAAAAATCCCCAAACCTACAAACTCTAAATAGTTTTAACACTGCTAAATATAGTAACCCTTTTAGAACTGCTAATTTTTTGAATCTCACCATAGGGTAGTTTTTTTTTTTTTTTTTTGATCAATTCTTTGCCTTCAGCTTATCTTCAACTATAATTTTGTTTTACTTAACTATGTTCAAAGAAATTTCTTTAGCACTACAGGACACTTCACAGACACACACACACACACACAAACCAAGCAATTTTCAATATGTTTTACTTTTAAAAAAGAAGGTCAATAAAGTTCAATAAAGTTAAAATAAAGTTCAAATGGGTTTTAATGTTAATATTTAAATGTTTTAAATTAGAAAGGATTTTTTTAAGAGACAAAGAGTCTTGCTATATTGCCCAGGTTGGTCTCAAGTCCTGCCCTCAAGTAATCCTCCTGCCTTAGCCTCCCAAAGTGCTATGATTTCAGGCATGAGCCATCAAGCTGGGCAGAAAGTGTTTGAATAAATAAGAAATCATTTATTTCTTGCCAATATTCAGAAGTAGATGCCAAAACATGAGTGCTTTATGAGGCTTTTACAATCACACTCCACATTAATGACAGTAATTTTCAACTAGGACATAACCACACAGCCATAAGTTCTAAGATACAGTCTTTTTAACTTTTTAATATTTTTAATACCTGGATGCAACGTATCATAGATCATGTTGATTGTCACTGACTGTCCTTCAGTAAAACATTTAAAAATGGCCACATCGAAGCATGCAAAATAAATGTCATTGACTTGAAAGAAAATCTGAAACAGTTGTGAAACATTATTTTATGCCCTAGAAACAAGATGGTTGTGGGGAGGGATTGAGGATGGGTCGATTCAAAGTGCTTATCATTAGTGCTCAAAATAGAATTAAAAGTAGCTCAGCTCCAGATAACTACACAGTTGCCTTAAGAATCCTGCCTTGACGGCACTTACTTCGTCTTTTATGAAATATTTCAAGGAATGACCTGGGTGGGGGCAGAAGATTACATTGTGTAGGGAAAAGTGGGCAGAAGCAGCAGTATTCTCAATTGAAAAGTGATTCTGAATGTGAATAATTTAAATGCCTTAACCAATTTATTTTTCTTATCTTTTCATATGCTCAAGATAAATAGTATTTATATCTAATTAAACGCAAAATGATTCCTTCAAGAAGTGTAAAGTAAAAGTTCTAAGTGATAAGAAAGTACAGTATCAAATCTAGTTAACTGTTTTTCCTTAGTGGTCTATGAAAGAATGTTGTGATTTCCATTCAGTGACATTTTAAATTTAATCTTGTGAAGTCAAAATATGAGACCAGGCAATAAGTTAGAATCTAAAATTTGGGAACTTTAAATATTTAAGTAACTTTGTTTACATCTAGAGTTTAAAGTTATCCTATGCTTTGTTAAACTGTTTTCCAATTCATTGTATTCACCCTAGATTATTAGTAGGACTGGATGGCTCATGTGTGTTTTTCCACTCAAAATTGATGATGAAAATGTGTCATAGTTTTATCAAAATTTGGACTTGTGTTGTAGGAAAAAATTATGCCGAAGGGTAGAGTTTGCCAGGCCCCAGCATGAAACATAACACTTACATTTTGGTTTATTAGTATTTCAAATCAATATACCTGCCCACATATCAAATTCACTTTGCTTATCAAAATCTGCTTTCCTTTCCTTACCACCAATTGACAAAAATCAATTTTCTGTAGCCCTTAGTACCTAGTGTGTTTGTCTTTCAACACAGGGATAATTCACTGGCAGTGAATGGCTAGGTTAGAATTCCTGGTGTGCTTCTCCTAAGCACATGCTGCATGTGGTACAGCACTTCATATTGTGAAGGGGGATATATTAAATGGATGATTCATGCCACGAATTTTTTAAATAAAAAAAGGAAATAGCTTCCTTTCAGATATAAAGGACTTCAAATAAAATTGTAAAGGAAAAATAATATGAATACATGTACAACTCACTGGTAACTATGTTCTAAAAAAATGTTTTTTAAAATGACAGCAAATGCATATCACTGCTCTCTTGGTCTTTGCATTGTGTGATTAATAATTCAAAGTTTATATTGGTATAAATTTTGCTAGAAGGATTTCTAAATAAAGATATTGGAGTCCCCCCCCAATGATAATGCACTTTATTAACAGAAAATATGGCAAACAAAACAATTGTTAGAATATCTAAAAATTATAATCAAGATTGCAGAAAGCCTCAGGGATTTGTGTGTGTGTGTATGTGTGTATGTGTTTGTGTGTACACGTGTACGTGACATTAAAAAAGGATTTTCTACCTTCTAAGGAAATGTAATTATTCAGACTTGATTACTTAGTGAGGTCACCGGTGGACTAATTTTGCAGCTGGGAAATTGCCTTCTTTCAGAGACTCTGAATGTTGTTTTCTTAAGCTAGACTTTCCTTCTTCCCACCACTTTCTCCTTGTATCAATGTTAGCATTCAACTTGTATCCACCCACTAACTCCCAACATCATAGTAAAGCTTCAGATGGAGTAAAGGATTTGATTCATTTAGATCTGTATTTTCCTCATTTTGACTGCTTTTCACAGCCACTGTTTGTTTTAGGTGCTAGAATTTTGACATTTGCTACATTTTGGACACATTCTATTCTTATTAATAGAAAACATTATTTTGATTATTACAGGAAAAAGAAAATGTCTTCTTATGTATCTTTTCGAAGCATTATATTTGTATTATGAATCTTTTTTAATGGTAAAAATAGTAAATCAAAGGTGCCTAGGTTCTGCTGACTTTTACCCAGCAAAATCAGTCCTCCAAGAATAAGCTTTTTTATTTAAAATATATGATCACATTTAACACTTACTTGACATTTACTATGCACCAGACATCATTCTAAGTCCTTTATATATAAAATTATTTAATTTTAACAACAGACCTGTTTTATATCAAGGAAACTGAGATATTTGGAAGTGCATATTTAATATTTGGACACAGTCTGACACTGAGCCCTTACACTTATTCACTATACAATATGGATCATATCTATTCTAGACTAGTCCATATTGAATCTCAAATTCTACCTTTCAGCTCTAGAGCCATGTATGTGAGAAGTTGAGCAGAAGAACCAGCAAAAACTTGAATATTCAATAGCTCAGGAAAGGAAACATATAAGGCAAAATCACACCGTGGAGAAAGGTACTCTTGCCGTTACCATACACTTTTCAGATATGCATTAACCAATTGATTAATGGAATATTGATTAGCTTGTAAAATTCTAGCCAGAAATAGATGAAGAGGAATATTACAGGTTTCTAACTCTTAAGAACTTTCATAACAATGTATAGCAGGTGATTAAAATATAGTAGAAGAATCATTAAGGACAATGGGAGTACCCAGAAATGATCACTCAAACTTTTAAGGGGTCAATGCATTTGATATTTTTTTTCTTGTCTTGAATTTAGGGGACAAGTTTGGCCTGAATGACCATACTCTTGCCTTCATTTTTGATGCATAAAGTATTATGAATCAAAATAGTGATGGCACATTTGAATAAATTTAAGACACATCCAGATGTAACAATCTGAAATTTTATTTTATAGTCAAAGAAAAGATGAATATTAAGTGTACAGAAAACAAATGTGAACATAATTCCTTTTACAATCTTATATTTTTATTGGGAAAACTGATAGTTTTCATGTTTCACATTGGGATCTTAATTTATTACCATTACCGTAAAAAATAGAAAATTCTAGGATCTAATGTACATTTACAGAATAATTTACAATACAGAATAATACAATAGAATTTTTTATCCTATTGTATTTAGTATTTTGGGTACTAATATAAACTCTCTAAAGTAGGTAATATTAGGATTTGAAGTGGCAAATTAACAATACCTCCTTTCCTGCTTTCATTTTATACCAGTTGAGAAGTGGACCAGGGCTCAAGAAGATGGAGATCAAAATATCAGCATTAATATTATGGAGATGTTGGACAACATAGCTTATGTGGATGGAAATGATGAGCTGTGTGGTTGCTTTCAGAAAGGTTATGGAAGTATTAAAGTATCAGATCAGAATATAACCTAGACAACTTTAATATTTTTTGACAACTTTAATATTTTATCCAATCATGTGAGTGAGTGATTCTAAGTCCAATATGTGCACCGAATTATTTGAAACTTTTTATATTTATTAATTAATTAGCATATTATTACAGAACACCTGACACCTCAGTAAAATGAAAGATAATAAAAAATACATAATCTGGCCGGGTGCAGTGGCTCACGCCTGTAATCCTAGCTCTCTGGGAGGCTGAGGTGGGCGGATCGTTTAGAGCTCAGGAGTTCGAGACCAGCCTGAGCAAGAGCGAGACCCCATCTCTACTATAAATAGAAAGAAATTAATTGGCCAACTAATATATATAGAAAATATTAGCCGGGCATGGTGGCACATGCCTGTAGTCCCAGCTACTTGGGAGGCTGAGGCAGCAGGATTGCTTGAGCCCAGGAGTTGGAGGTTGCTGTGAGCTAGGCTGACGCCACGGCACTCACTCTAGCCTGGGCAACAAAGTGAGACTCTGTCTCAAAAAAAAAAAAATACATAATCTACAAACTATCTACGATCTTTTTCAGTGTGAATGTAATCCCTACCATCAAGTAGTTTTCATTTAAGTTGTAGAGAGAGTAAGATATTAAACAAGTAATTAAAAATATTAATATCAACCAAATGTATTGAGTTTAGGGACAAGAGAATATTGGTGAAGAGAGAAATTATGGTGGATTGCCACAAAGGAAGAAGCCTCACACCAAGTAAGAGATTCATTCTAAAGTATAGAAGAGGTCTCAGAGGGGGAAAAGAAGATACATAACAGAATAAGGAAACAAGTGCACAGATATTAGTACATAGCTCATGTGTGATCAATGTTTACTTTCTGGATAAGTGAAGTGATGCTTGGAAAGGAGAGGAAATAATCTAGGCAGGCGTAGAGCATCTATGATGAGAATGAAGAGAAGTGACCTAGAATATGTAAGGTGAGAATGGACTTAGACATGCTTAAATGGCAGAAAGAGTAAAAAAAAAAACCTAAAAACTCTAAAGGTCCTGAATAAGATCTTATATTAAGATGCTATTTTTACATTATTATAGAAAGAAGAAACTAGAGATGAATAAAATAAATAACAGAAAAGCTGTAACAGGAACACGGAGGACCTAGATTAAGGCAGCAGCATTATAGACAGAGAGGAAGGGGTTAATCAGAGAGACACCTACAGGGCCAAGAGGCTCTAGTGAAGGTCTAGTATCCTCTGCTTATAGAATGGACTTTAAGGAGAAAGTACTCTCTATGCCACAATTCCAAAACTCTGGAGGTAAATAGCTAATCTATGAATTTATAAGAAATGTAAAGATGGAGTTCTTGATATTTTCTCCTAGCTGTGAAACATAAAATCTTATTTACAGCAAGAGAGAAAGAGAACAGGAACAGGACCTGTTTATTTTCTGACTCCTTTGTGCTTCCTACTAGGTTCATTCATGTGAGTGCAATTATAACCAAAGAGGGAAAGAGAGACATGCAGTGTGCCCAAATCCAGACTGAAAAGGATCAGAGGTTCTAGGATCAACAGAAGGTTGTAATTGGCTTTTCACAGGGGATGAAAGACTGAGGTACTTGCCCTTTGTAAACCAGGGTTCCTATCACTATTCAAAAGATGGCTAGAGACTCTTTCATTGGGGAAAAATTGTGGGAGGCAATAAACTGCCTTTTCATTTTACCTTAAATGAAGCAAGTATAAACAGTATGTGATCATTTATAATTTTCGTAAGCACCCTCTTCTTACAACATCACATTGCTCTTCATCACACAGTTATATTGGTTCTGATACTAATCTATGTTATCACCACATGTATCTGGCCCAAAATATCCACATTGGATATAATCATTTTAAAAAATCTGTCAAAAATATACTGTATGTGACTCCCTGCTTTTTCAAATATAATTTTAGTGTGTTGCAAAGCAAGGATTCTGTCTTGCTCTTGAGTAATCTTCAAAAGTACTACAGAGTTTATCATAATCCTCAGAGACAAAGTGAATATACCTACAGAGCCATTAGCTTTAAAATAAAAGACATAGTGCTACATTTCGACCCTATGCAATTTTAGAATATCTATGCTTGTATTATATATTTCTTTGATCACTTTAAAGTTACTCGGCATATTTCACTTGTTTATTCATTCATTCACAATGACATGGGTAAAATTTTAAATACTTCTAACTTATTGCATTGTGATGTAAAAGTTGAGTCTGCCAAGGAATTTTAACGTTCTTAATTTTTATTAACAAATTTTAAAACTGGAGAAAAGGATTTTCGGTGCATATTTCCTTCCATTGTTACAATCACCAACTGATTAAACTATGCTAATGAGACAGTAGCTCCCATAAAGTCAGAGCTGGGGATCATTTGGCAATAAACAGAAACAAAATTCTGTCAATTTTGTACTTGTCAGTTTGCGTTCCTATAAACAACAGCAACAACAACAAGGAGTAGAAAGAGTAAAGGTGAAGAACTTGCAATCTCAAAATTGTCTTAGTTGGGGTGTTATTTTTGAGCTCATTGGTAAGGTCAGCTGATGCAGGATTTCAAAGGCAATTAGAGTAAATCAAACCGCAGAACATCCCCATGGGCTAGTTTGAAGATACCTTCGAAAGATGCTCTTTTTTCCCGCTAACCCTGGCTGCTGCCACATCTAGCAGCTGCTTTCTTTTTGACAATTCGTCACTCCTGAAAAATGTTTGCAAGCAGTTTGGACAATTTCCAATTCATTCTTGCAGGAAATGAGGATTTGCTTCCTCACTTGGGATACCTGCTGCTAGGTTTATTCACTAATAAGCATGATAAATGTTTTAGCCTTTGATCAGTGCTAATTTAACAAGTAAGCTCCCCAGAAAAAAAAGTCTTTGAGGCTCAGGGGCTCAAGACAGCACATGAGTTGGAAATATGATTGATTGTGTTGCTGTGAGAAATTTCCATAAAAAACTTTTATCACACTGCTATGTTCTGAACAATTAAATCAAAAATGAAAGATAGTTACCCTCCAAAGAAGGACAGAGGCAGTCCAGCAAACTTCGCAAGACATTATTTTTTTTTTAAACTGGCTGAGTATAATTTTGCAATTTCATCAATTTCCATCCATATTACTTTGTCCATATATTTTTCCTCATCCTCACCTATCATCTTTACACACGATTCTTTGTTCTCTTCCCACTAGACTTACAAATAATACTTGAAATAAAGTTTAACATGAAGTATGTTATAAAAATTGAACAAATCAGATGGAAGAGAAATGGATGCTTTGTTGTTGTGAGTTTAGAATCTACTATTGTAGAAAAGATTCAGACAAAATTAAATTCCTGAATGATGGATGTTTCTGTGATTTGCTAATTGAAGAGTAGTCCACAAATCCATTCAGCAAAGTGGACACCAGCAGTGAGAAAACACAGACAAGGCCAAATTCCCTTGGTTTCATACCACATTTTGAATTCTCTCCAGCATGAGACTGTGTTTTCCATCCATGGTTTAATAAAAAGGAATTATGTTGGCAGTTTACCATGAAGAAGTAACACGAGTTAGTTCTAACTAACAGTTTTCATTAGTTAGAAGTAAGGCTGCCTACATTAAATCAGGTCTTAGTAGCCTAAAAACTGTACTTCCAATTAACATTTCAAAACATATAGCTTTTGTAAAATAAAAGGTGTAAACAAAAATGAGTCATTCCTTTGCTGCTGAATATACTGAACAAAATACTCTCCCTGGGAGAAATAGGCGTGTAGATATAAGTGTAGGTAGAATCTAGTCATCAGTAATAATCATTTTCTGTTATTAAGCTTTATACTCTAAGGTGACAAAGTAGAGAAATAATTCCATATTAAAAGAAGAATCTGAAAAGGAAAGATTAGAAAGAAAATTGCCATCATGATTCAATGGTATGAGGAGAGCTAACAACATTAAAACAAACATGTCATTTACTATATATGGATATAAGCGTATGTAGTAAGAGTCCAACAGCACAGAAGTCTACTGGTTATCTCCTACTACAAAGGTGTTCAAGCAGGGGGAAGGGTGGTTATAGTGGTGGGTAAACTCACAACTAATGGGTGCAGAGTGCATTGTATGGGGCAAGGGCTTGTAGCTCTAGCTTGGGCAAGGCAAAGCCATTATATATAACCAAATGTTTGTACCCCCATAGTATTCTGAAATTTAAAAAAAAAAGTAAAAAAAAGATAAGGAAGAAAGGAATCTCCATTCATATCTGGGTTACTTTATTTTTAGAAGAACAATCAGAACATTTAACATTTGTTAAATTTTAATGGTAGCTATAAAGTATTTATTACATTCATTTCCAGACTTTTCTATAGGTTTAAAATATTACATAATAAAATGTATCAAATATTAAATTTGCTATAGTTTATGTAACGATTACTCTTAATTGTAAAAAGTTAACATATGTTAGCCATTGTTATCAAGTATGAGTAATAATACTAATAGTACCAATATTCTGGTATTGTATTCTGAACTAATACATGCAGTAGTAATAAGAAATGAGTAATTATGCTAGTGCCATCTAGAATGAAAGTTTTCAGTGTGAGAGAAAATGGATACAAATAAAAAGACTAAAAATTTAAGTGAGAACCCAGTAATCATAAATTTGAATTGGAAATGACAATCAACATATTTTCCAGCTCTGAAAATGTCTAGACACAATTAAAAACTTTCCACACAAAGTTTTTTGTGTCTAAAAACTTTAGACACAAAGACTATCTTAGTGTCTTGGTCCTAATATATTCCACTAAAGGAAACCAAGACTACTTGGAAAATTGGCTAATTTCAGATCTTGGGTAGCAAACGTACAAGATAATCTTCGACTATCATATTTTACAAGCAACGAAGCTATTAAAAACTCCTAAGATTATGTAAAAAATGATGTGGAACCAAGCTAGAAAGTTCTACTGGCCAAATGTGGGACAATGTGAATTCAATATGTAATGTGATTACATATCACATTAAGGCTTATCTATTATTTCAAAAATTAATATAAAGGGGAAAACAGCAATAATTAATTCATTTTTGTTAGGTTGAAATAAATCCTTTCCAAAACATCAGTGTATTATTTACAGGAAAGTGCCTTCAAATAGGAACTTAAAATCTATGGGGTTATTTCATTTAGAAACAACATATAAAAATTATGAATATTAACCAAGTCTTAAATCTAAAAATGGAAGTATTTCAAACAACATGGCTTCAGGCATTAAAATAATTTTGCCAAATTTTTGATACCATGACTGATCATTTTAATCTGAATGTATTATTCTTATGGCCTCTAATTATATAGTACTTTATTTTTTATTGAAAAATCACATTTTGTCATACATGATTCATCTCAAGAAACTAAGTTAACAGGAAAAGAGAGTTTTTACTACATGCATATTATAAGCATTATCAATGAATGAGGGCCTGTGAATTTCTATATGCATATAAAACATATTTAAAGCACTTTAAAAATTGAATTCAATTATTTATTATGTATCATTCAAGAAAGATGGATATTTTAAAATTCTCACAGAATTTTCCGGCATTGTATATAACTTGAAAAAGAAACTACAAGTCAAAATATATCATTGAAAAGAATTTAGCCTTTAAGAATATGAAAGAGAGAGAGAGACATTGTTAGAAAGACATGTTTTAAGTGACAATGGCATAGCTTGTTATTTTTCTCATTTTCAATATTATATTAACTTCAGATATACTTATATATTTATTCACTTTAAATTAGTACCTTCGTTCTTTAATTTTTGGAATATACATTGGATTTGTTAGTGTAAATTATTCTAAAATATGTAAATAAATACATGTAGTCATACCCCACAGTACATTTTTCGGTGTTAAAATAGCTTGACCTAACAAAAAGTTTCATTTAACACTTGTACTTTCTGCAGGGCCTTTCAACACATTTAATGGGGCAGCTAAAGTCCACAAGTCTAGAACCAAGACGCAGCTTTCTTATTGTTGAATAGTTGCATATGTTGGATTATATTTTCTTCAGAGACTCTTGGATTGCTATTTTATAGCAGTGATTACCTGCTATATCTGGTATCATATCCTGTATTATATTAACTTACTCATCAAATATTTTTATTTATATTGCTTTTGTTTGTTTTGTCTTTAAATGTTCTGTTTTCTTTTTTCATTGAAGATTAAAGTATGTATTATGTGTAGCATACCCATATTGTTTGAGTCTGGCTTATGTAATAATCAAGGAGCTTTATAAAAGCTCATATGCAGGTATATTATAACAAATTTAGTGCAATGAAAATGACAGCTACTAATTATTTCCAAATTGTTCTCATGTATGTTGCTTAATATAATGGATGTCAATTTGTGAGCTGTAGAACACATTAAAAACAGTCTTCATTAAAATAAGTTATATTTTCCAGCCAGATGTGATGGCTCACGCCTCTAATTCTAGCACTCTGGAAGGCCAAGGCAGGAGGATCACTTGAGGTTAGGAGTTCAAGACCAGCCTGAGAAATAGTGAGACCACATCTCTACTAAAAATAGAAAAGTTTGCTGGGAGAATAAAAAAATAGAAAAAATTAGCCAGGCATGGTGTAGTCCCAGCTACTTGGAAGGCTGAGTCAGGAGGATCACTTGAGTCCAGGAGTTTAAGGTTGCTGTGAGCTATGATGGTGCCATTGCACTCTAGCCCAGGCAAAAGAACAAGACTGTCTCAAAAAAAACCAAAATATATATATATATATATATATATATGCACATATATATCTTAAATTACATTTTTCCTCACTAGAATATGTTCAAGAGGTTTTTCAGAAACAAATGACCTTTTGAGATGGGAAAAGAATGAATAATCTAATAATATTGACTGAAGGAACTGTTCTTTTAAGAATACCAGGAATATTTTCTTGGCCAGCATGGCCTTGAATCTTGAATTTTAGCCATAAAGTTTGTATTCTTCTGAGTGTTTTAATATTTTGATTTGGAAACAATTTCAAATTTTCTGCAAAGTTATAAGAATAAGGTGACTTGGTACAATATGAAAAATGCTGAAGGCTTATTGAAGCCTTTCAAGTATGAGATGGTGCATTTATTTCATCTGCAAATGATAATAAATCCTTTGTTATTATAAAAAAAAGAATAGTACAAAGAATACTTGTATATCCTTTACCCATTAACCCATTAATTATATTTTTATCATTTACATTCTCTTTCTCTCTCTCTCTTTCTCACATAAAATAAATATACACAAGATATAAAACACATAAAACAAAGAAATTGAAATAGAAAATATTTATTTCAGAACTACTTG